>JAGTTH010002722.1:0-16821 GCA_022606485.1 Agraylea sexmaculata | reverse complement strand
ATATATATGTCTGAATGTTCAAAAAAGGCACCGCATTATTATAATTGGTGTATGATGTCACATAGTTTGTATGGCTCGAACCTGTCCCTTCCTTTTACGTAAACACTGTTCAAATGCAATCCTCCCATCTCCATGCACTTGTGATTAGTTCGTCTGCATCAACCAGGTATTTTAAACCAACTATACAAAACACTTATTTCAAATATAAAAATGCAATGAAGAATTCACGTATTTATTCTATTTTATTGCTTTTTTCATATTAATATTATATAAAAAAAGGGATTTTGCTTAAAAATTTCCTAGTCATTGCCCTTCTAAACCAATTTTGTTTATTTAAACTCGAGGGGCTTTTTTAAATTTTTGCTTATTAGACACAACAACGTGTTTGTTCATTGTCTGTCGGTGATCCTAACTATTACTAGTTAAGCTTGGGATTACTAGGTGTGCGTCACCGTAAACATAAAGACAGTAATAGAGTTGCTTTGCTGTACTTTTTATTGTGCTTTTTATTAATTAGTTCCTCGCCCGAGGCTCATGCGAGGCATTAACTAACGAAAAACCGATCATAAGAATAGCTAAGTAACTCTACTATCGAATTTATAGTGTACGTTTACGGTGACGTTTGCCTGTGAATCCATTACTTTACAGGTTACACAGTGGCTTGGTGAATAATCTCTTGTAATAAATCATATTTATTTATCAAAATCGAAAAAAAACTTTCACCATCAATACACTCGTATCAGACCACTTGTAGTAGAGGGTTTTTTTAAAAATATATTTTGGTTGTTTTTTTTCACACAAGAACGTGTTAATTGTCTGCTGGTGATCATAACTATTACTAATTACACGGGTCACAATACAATAATCGCCTCAGTATTTACCTTACATTCCAGGAAATCAGAGTATGCTTGGATCAAGGCGATGGATTGGGATTTTATTAATATTATTCTCGATCTCGAATTTTTTTTCTCTAAATAGCCAAGCTTCTTTTTATTAAGCATTAAAAAGATGTTCTATTATAAAATTAATTTAGGAAAGAAGAACCCATTTTTGTAATAATATTTATTTCTATTTGATGAATATGTGATTTTAATTTGAATTGGTTATTATTTAATATTATTTTTTTTTGCTCTCTCTATACTTAAAATCCGGATACTTTTTTAAATAATTTTTATTAAAATGTAGCCTTATAAATAAACTTAAATTAAACCATAGAAAAAACTTACCCACAATATTTTTTTATCCATGTTTAAGATCAATTTTAACGTAATAATAAAAGCAGTAAGTACCTGCGTTTTTCACGCTTCAATGGACGTTTATTGAACTTGTTTGAAAAACTCTAATTTGGCTCTTTGTTCAATTTGTCGATTCACGACTCGTGATATATTTTTTTGAGTTATTATTATAATGATTGAATATATCTGTAAGGGCAGACGAATCCAATGTCAAACCGGAGTTCGGTGTCATCGGTCGTATGGGGCGGCCAACACTATTAAATTATTCATGACTATACTCCATAAATCCGCCTTTAAGATCAACCAGGCAAATCCTTATCACTTAAAATATACACCCAACAATACAATAGATACTTATTGATTACGTGGAATATTAAATTGTCGTGTCATATTGGCAACATTACAATTTTTATATCATATTCTGCAACAATATTCGTACTTTAAGGGTCAACGTACATCGACAATGAGCATTATGACAAGTGTTTTCAAAAATAAAAACCCATTTGTATGTACACAAATGCTTTTAATACATTTTTTATGAAACGATAAATTGCGACGCAATATAAAGTATTATCATAATGGCTTGTTCCGTTTATTTCAAAGTTCACTTCACAAATTGCATACTTGGCCCATATTACATAATGTAATGTTCAATAAGCAATCGATTTTTTTTTATTGGTAATGATATACTGTCGAATATTATTCTTTATTAAAAAAATTTAAGCTTAATATTTTCAATATATTAATATAATCTAGTTGGGAAATGCATTCTTGCATAGGTTTTTACACTTGAGCAAACATTGGACTATACTAAAAAAACACCTGCACTCGCTTACTCAACAATTCGAAATAATAGGTACTAAGCTATTAATATTATTGTGTTTATTTATAGTAACATGATCAATGCAAATGTTAAGATTAATGGATTTAAATAAATTGTAATAAATCCGGTACAAAACGTATGTTTTATTAATAGAGTATTCAACAGTAATGTTACCCAATATGAATAATCAAGATGTTATGTTAAAAGTAAGCAAGTGTATAAGAAAGAATTTATTTTTAAACATTAATCAAATCCTCAATGTTCCTAGATGAGCTGTGATTATCTATAGAACGTAAACATTGTAAAAATGTTTTTTTATATCTATGTTTTCAAGTGACAACATTTTTTTACGGTTTGAATTAGAAAAAATACACAAATTCATTTGAATATTTAATTAATCAAAGTATTTCTTATAAATAATTTGAAATTAGTCGTTTTATTTTTTGTATTTTTTTAACGTCTGTTTTTTTATTAAAGTTTATATTTATTTTTAATGTATATTAAAATAATTTTTTATTTGAAGAAAAGTAAAAAAAACGATGCCAATGGATTGTATTTCTTATTATTCTGTATATTTTTACAACTCGTCTAAAAAACATAATTATTATATATAATATATGTTATAATATATTATGTATTTTTGTGTTTGTCTGAATGTGCGTTAGGTACATAGATTTTTAATAGGCAAATTATACCTGAAAATAAATAAATTGATAAATATAGCTTCAGATCTAATAATTTATCTTGATCATCGATATTTTTATGAGGAAGATAAGACTTAATAATGAATTTGTCGGGCCTTTATTGGTAAGTATATTTAATTTAAAAAAATCCTAATTTGGAAGAGTTAATATTTGGTTATGGAGAAAATGCGGTGGGTATATAATTAGAAATAATGTTAGCAATGCCAGACTGCGTTAGAATTTACACCCTGCAGCTGTACCGTGTGGAATGCTAAAGAAAATTAAAGAGTTGTGTGTATATTTGGAGAATATAGTGCAAAGTTGGCAAAAAATGTAATCTCTTAGAATGTTGTGCGCAATATGTGCGGGGTGTAATATGGCGACTGTTAGCAGGCATGATCAGGCTGGTGTTGTGTCCTGGGCGAAAATACCTGGAGAAAAATGAAGTCGAAGAATGGAAGAAGAAGAAGAAGAAGAAAGAGAGAACAGGAAACAAAGAGGGAAGAGTCGAAAGACAACAGAGCAAAAGTTGCAGTAAATATTTCCCCCAGGACAAGCGGCATTAAGGCGAGGCGCACCTGTACATTTAGCAGGCGGCCTTCCTTTTTTTATTATTTCCACACAGTCTCTCTTACTACCTCACTTTGACTCGGTCTCCTTCTTTACTTTATATACAAGATATGTCTGTTCAACCAGTCGAAGATATTCGATATTGTTTTGCACCCTACCGCTTTTCATTCCACAAAAAAATGTCTCAACTTCATCACTCCGGAATAAAAAATTTATATTTTGGTGTATCAGCAATCAAAAAATAAAAAAATCTCTCTTAATAACATTAAATAACTATTTAACCCTTATAATTATTATTATGTATAATATTTATATATATTTTAGTAGTTCTACAAGTGGGTTTTTGTATTTTTTCCCATAAATTATGTTATGACTTATTAATTATTTTAAATATCAATTGATTATACTCCGTATTAAAATAAGTAAAAGACTAAGTCTATAAAATTAATATTGTAACATCTAATCATGATGTATCAAAACATTGTACGCAAATTATATTTAATAAAGAAATTGTATAATAATAAACTATTTAACCCATTGTGATATATGATGTTAATTTTAATTGAATTTTTTTATGTTCTGTTTTTAATAGAAAGGTTCTGTATTAAGTTAGGATTTTATTTTTGCTTTAAGTAAGATAATTAGTCGCCCTAACTTAATTTAATTTGAATACAAGTAATAAAATAAAACATGTTCCTACACAAATTAATACCCACCTATTTATTACGACGAAGTATTAAATAATTAATTAGTATTAAACTGGGGTAATTTTAATTGAAATGTTCAATCTGTTAATGTTTTTTGATGTTCTGCTTGGTTTTTTTATTGGACGGTAATGAGTGGTCTATTTTTTCATTCACAAGAAGTTTGAATTTTCAAATAAAATAATTTAATACAGTTTTCATATGATGACAACACCCATCACAATATTTAAAAAGCGAGTCTCTCAATACATACTGTTTTTTTTTAGAATTATCATTTCTACACATTTTTAAGTATCTCTTATGTTATTTTGAAATTAATTTAATGTTATTATCATTAAAATACCCGTTTAGAGATTCTAGATGTGTATTAATTGTAGTAGAATAATTGTATAAAATATTATTCTACCACCTGGTAACACTGATGCTTGATGGATCTGTACAAACAGACACATAACATACACACACGTTCAACAATTATATGTATAATAATTCTTAAAATTTACGACTCGACTAAAACGGAAACTTTTGAGAAAGTCTTACAAGTTACGGTTTTTTAGACAAACCTACATAATAAAGTATTACTAAATTGTGTACATAATACCTCAAGCTGCAGAATATTTACCTTAAAATCCAAGCAATCAGAGTAAGCCTGGATCAAGACGATTGATCAGGGTTTTAATAAAAAAAAATTTTTGACTTGAGTAGGATTTGAACCCATGACCACAGTATTTGTAGCCACACGCCTTATCCCCTGAAGTATTACGCTAGTTTTTTGCCGGTAGTAAATATTATTATAAAAAAACATTACGTACATATATTAAAAAGACAAATGTTTATTTTAATTTATAAATTATCTAGTTTAATAATTAATTTTATGAAAAAAATTAAAACGCTTTTTTTATTTGAATATGAACTTGAATTGACACTTGAATCAGGTAAAAAATTAACAGTATAAAAATTACTTACATATTTAAATTATTTGAATTGAATTTAAAATAAATAGATGAAATAAAGTCCAATACTACTAAAAAATATTTTTATTTATTATTTTTATTTTAGTATATAAATAAATCTTTTTGGTTTCAGTTTGCACTTCATAGGTATAATAACAGCAGAACACTTTAGAAGATCTAAGTACGAATCCTTGAGGTGATTTATTTTTATCTGGGTTTTTTACACTTTTATATGTGTGTTATAATTAGTCTTTTTGAATTTGAATAATAAATAATTAATTAACTATTCTACAAATAATAAAATCTTAAAAATCACTTTGTAATTAATCCCTTATAAAGTGCTGAGGAAAGATGAAAGTAGATGTTAGTGGGGTTTATTGATCTTGTTGAAAGTTGTCGAAGGAGTTTTCTTCAACCAGAATTGTTATGATAAACCGATCCTCTAAACTAATCAGACATTTCCAAGCTGTTCCAGTATAGATTTATAACTAACTTCCCTGAACAAATGAGCACAACTTACCTGCAACAATATGAACACTTTCAAAGTAATATTATATAAACATGTTTCGAATTACGTCAAACCGCAGCAAATATGCTGCAATTTACAAACTCAAACATTCATAATATTATGTACGTATTGCGAGTTTGTCATACATATTTTGAAATATGTATGCTAAAACAACGATTATTTGACTAATTTATTTTTTTATACCAAATATATGTTTTCCAAAAGTCCATCCAGTATAAATGTGGCTTTACTTTTAATAGTTAAGTATATTATTTTTAGCGTAGGTGGGGTATATCAAAAATGTAATAATAAATATTTAAAAAATATTTTTTTCATCTAGGTACGAAATATATGTCAAAATTATCTATTGCATTTACAAGAATAATCTTTTGTAATAAATCATGTTTATTTACTAAAATCAAAAAAAACTTCACACAAAATATGGGTTTTCACTTGTAGTAGAGTTTTTTTGTGCATATTTTGATTTTTTTAAACACAATAACGTGTTAATTGTCTGTTGGTGATTTTACCTATTACTAGTTACGCAGATCACCGACAGAGCGGCTCTGCCCGACTCAATAATCGCCTCAGTATTTACCTTATAATCTAGAAAATCAGAGTAAACCTGGATCAATATGATCGATCGGAATTTTATTAATATTATTCGCGATCAAGCGTTCAAATCAATTTAAAAATTCTTGACTTTATTGGGATTTAAACCCATTACCATAGTATTTGTAGCCACGCGCTACTACGCTGGTATATTTGATTTTTTTAAATAGAACTTTAGATAATTAAACTATATGAGGCATGTATTTTTGAAGGTGTGGCTCTATTGTAGTTCTTAGTGTGCTTATTTCAATACAAATGAATTGACGTGTAATTTTCAATCGGTAGGTACTTGTAATTAAATGATTTCAAAAGCAGGTCAGTGGTTATTATTGTATGAGATGATGTTTTTTATTATTATTATTAAGAGAAACAGTCGTCTGGAATACCAGAGAACCTACATCTCTGATGGAGCTTTTTTGAGAGGGATTTTATACACAACAACGTGTTAATTGTCTGTCGGTGATCTTAACTATTACTAGTTACACAGGTCACCGACAGAGCGGCTCTGCCCACTAATGATCGCCTCAGTATTTACCTTACAATACAGGAAATCAGAGTAAACCACATTTTTCTATTAATTATGATATACAATTATTGGTAATACAATAAATACATTTTAGGAGCTAATCATCGTTCAGAGAATAAATAAAACTTATTAAGCCATTATAAATGAATAAACTTAATTCAGAGTTTAGGTGATCTGTTAGTGATATTTTTGTAATAATAATAATTTGCTATCCTTCCATATTTATTGGATTTAAAAATATTCATCGCTCATGTGACAATTTATTAATAATTTCTTAAAATATTAACCGTTTAAAAAATCCTCTGGTCGTATTTATAGTGGTATATTTAAAAAAAACTGAAATTTCATGATTACACCCCAGATTTCGCACAGAAATGACCGATGTCACAAGTAGTTTAAATACTAGTTTGTGGGGTAACAAACTATCTAGATTTTTTAAAATAAATTAAAGTAGATTATGACATCTAGTATTGACGAGACATGATAAAAATGTTGAAAATATCTTATTAATTTATTATGCCCTAAGGAGGTTTATTTTTTTGAGAGGGTTTTTTAAACACAACAACATGTTAATTACTAGTTACACAGATTCATAGGCTTAATAAAATCACCTTAGTATTTACCATAAAATACAGGAAATCAGAGTAAACCTGGATCAAGACGATCGAACGGGATTTTATTAATATTATTCCCGATCTCCCAGTAGTAATAACCTATTTAAAAATTCTTGACTTGAGTGGGATTCGAACCCATGAGCACAGTATTAGAAGCCACGCGTCTTATCCCCTGAGCTATTACGCTGGTTTTAAATATTGTTTATGAATATTAAAAATTGATGTTTAGTTTTGGTGTTTGCAGTGTATGTTTCCCAATTTAGAGCATGTCCATCGCGCATATCATTTTTACAAACAGCTTCCGTTCGTCGCAATTGCACTGAGACCAAATGCATTTTTCTTCATTTGCATGCATGTCTGTCCAATGGAAATATTGCCATTTTGACATGTGACCGTTCAAATCGTCGACTCGCTTTAGTCGCACTTCTTCTCCGAAACAGAGATCAAAGCGTTCGCACTCTGAAAGAGGACTCTTCATCTGCCGAGTCGAGTTTATTGAAATGAATACAAACGAATACTTTCAATGGGCTGAAAATGGCCTGTGAGTACTGGAGAACCTTTACAGATTTTATCTGTGTATTTCCCAAATTGGCTCGTATATAAAATCAACACGGGAATAGCTTCCCCTCTAAGTACTGCAAAGTGGACATGCCTTTCAGCGTTCAACAACTTGAATGCGTCCCCGCCTTTTTCTATATGGAAAATAAAATTCAAAGAAGTACTTACTAACTACGAAAACATCCTTTTCTCTGTATTTAAAAGCATGCCTTCGTTTTAATTCTATTTTATCGTCAGAAATACATTTTCCCCATTATCGAAGACCAACAAAGAACTAATATTGAACTTAAAATAAAATTCTGAGACTGAGCAACTATACTTTTCTTCTCGAGAATTTTAAAATAATGAGCCTTCATTAGTTTAATAATAAATATCTATTATAAGAGTTAAGATTTTTTATGAAATAACTACAATTTTTTATTCAGGCTGGACATAACATTGAGGTGACTAATACTTACGACTAAGTGACAAACTAATTTTAAGGTGAGGTTTTTTACACTATTTAAAAATAATTCTTATTTTGGATTCACATAGAATGACAGCAAATATTTATCCTAACTCCTTTAAAACAACGAAAAGTTCTGTTAACTATGACATTTTCAAGAATTTTCTATGTATTTCAAATAGAAAGAAAGAAATACATAGTTATTATATTATTAGTAAAAATAAATGATGTTTTTTTGTTTATTCATCCTCACTCCCTTAAAATACTCTAAATTCAAAGTTGTTGACAATAATCATTTTTTTCGCAATTTTCAATGTATTTCAAATAGTAAAAAAAACTCTAAATATCACTAGAGTGAAATCCGAGATTTATAATATCACGCTTTATATATAAGTAGGCCATTATCAATATTAACAATTTATATTATTCAGAAAGTTTCCTACCTATATGTACATTAATAGCGTAAAAACCGGCTCAAACCTATTTAAAAATCGACTTGAATATTATTATGAAAATCGACTGTTTTAGTGTTACAGTCAAAAATAATTTTAGTGGTTAAGAGTCGTCTTTGACACTAGGCAACTCATATCTACATATTTCTAAAGGACTCATTCAAATTAAATTAAAATAATATTTATTTATATTTCTAGCGATACTTGACTGGCTGGATTCTCTATCGGAAATATATTATTTATAATTAAATTATTCAAATAGGTGTTCAAAAATTTAATAATATACAACATATGATCGCACGTATTCATATTTGAGAGCGATACTAGAGCAAAATAAGTGTGATCTAGATTTGGATATCCTCTTTGGTGTATTTCTGCGTTAGTTGAGAGGAGAGCAAGGCGACAGTTGCTAGATGTGGTCATACAATATTTCATTTTCAGGCAGGCTGTTGAATATAATATGCATACAAAGGTTATACACGGGTATAAAGGAGGTCTTGTTAAGCCCGTTATGGGGATGACAGAGATACGAACATGTTGGGTCCGACCAATACCATCAGCAAACACCATAAACCAACAACACTCTATGCTCATTTCGACTATGACACCCTGTTAAAAGAACTATTTTTAAATTAAACCCAAAGTAAATATATAAATACATTAATTATGTTTGACCTCGTCAATGTGCGATGCATCGTGTTTTCGAAGCGTCAATAATATATTCACATTTAATATTTTTCAAGGAGAATAACATTGTATGTAGATTATAATCAAAGTATATTGTATTAAATTGGAATAATAACTTCTATTAATATATGTACATTAACCCATTTATGCAACACTTAAATCTGCGTATTATAATTATTTTTAGCATTTAATCCAATTTTCAAATATACATTACTTTATAGATAATATCACTTAATTAGTAAGTATATAAAATAAACATTTAAATTGCCATATTAAATTATAATAATAATTAGGGATTAAGGATTCATATATTTTTTATTAAAAATTCAACCAATACGCAACCAAATGATAAATGAAGATCAATTGTATTACATAAAATAATTGCAAAATAAAACAGGATGGACTTGACATAAATAAGAATATTTAAGAAGTTGCAGGGTAATGCAAGAATAGTATATAATATTAATAGTGCTTTTGGAATCGAGTTTGGACGATCATCTTGGAATCAGCTGTTTCTGTGAAGTACTTAGAAGTGAATGTTACGTGTGTTTTGTGTCTGTTATATTATAAGTGTTATTATTTTTCAATTAATATATTTTCTTCGCTTATATTCACGACACCCTACCACTCCTTAAAATATTTTCAGTTATTTCAAGCTGTATAATATCATTCAAAACTGTCATAAAAATTCAGAGTATTTGACGCATGGTCATGAGTACAAATCCTGCGGAAAAAATCGAAATAATATCCAGGATTACTCTGATTTCTTGGATTGCAAGGTGAATACTGAGGTGATTGTTAAGTCAAGCAAAGCCGTAAGTCAGTGACCAGTAAAATAAATCACTGACTATTTAAATTTGATAGCTAAATCAACTTTTATACATATTCTAAAAAATCCCCTGGGGACGTATATAAAAACAATTATTTCTATAGTTGAGATCATAATCGAACTGTGATTTTTAGGGAAAACCACATTTCGAAATTATTAACAATGAAATTGGATTGCACCTTATTTTTAAATGTTATTTTTGTGTGCTTTTTGGAATATCAAAATATTATTTTAATATGCCAACTAATTAGTTTATTGAAATGCACAATGAGTCGTTCAGTATGTTCCAGAACGAAGATGTTGTTTGGAGCCAAAGGTAATAATAATGTATGCAGACCACACACGTATGCAGAGAGAATGAAGTATTGAAATACCTCATGCTGGGTGATTAGACCATACGGACCACCACCATAATCACTTAATTACCATACTTTTTCAAATTAAATTTAACATCTACTAATCCATCGTGAAATTACAATTAAATATCATATTAGGTTGTTATGGCGAGTGTGAAGCCAGGGTAGAGCACTTAACACGTTATTAAGGTTTATAAAATGCTCACACACATAACATTATTGATTTAAAGAGTTGAGAAAAGCCGCTAATCAACAAGAGCGGTTGCTTTTAGTGGCAGCTGGTTTCCTCCTTATATTAGTTTATGACGTGCAGCGACGAGCTGTGAAATGCATACCGTGTTTATACTTAACAGATAATTTAAGATCCGTAAGGTTATCCCTGTGCAATCATAACAGGGAGCTCTGGGAATATGTAAATACTATTTCTGAGATGATCATGTGCGACATAGTCTAGTGAAATAAACCTGAAATTCAGACACAGCTGAAAATATTACGGTCTCGAGTCTCTGTACTTGATCGACCTTGGCTCTGTCATTGACTCATACAAGCAATAAAAATAAAGTATAATACTGTTTTTGAGAATTTTCTAAAATTAGTAAATAATGGCTTTTAACTACAAACAAACCAAAGTTTTTTTTTACGAATTTTCAGCTAAGTAATAATGTAAGCTTGGTTCTTATCGCATCTCGAATCGGTTCAACAATAGATTTATAGTGTAATAAGTTTAATACGATCATTAATGCGCCTTGTTTTCTAGACTGTGAAATAAATATTTATTGCAATTTAAATAATAAAATTGACCTTGAAGCTATTTTTCACGATATTTAGAGTTTGTAGGTTAAATGGTTTTATACAATGAACTTATATCCTATAAAAGTGCCATGCGTATTGTTTTCATACATTGGAACGTGGACGTCACTACTACATTTTTTATACATACACGGGGACTGTGGCCACCTGCAACATTGTAGTTCCGTAAAATGGGATACTCGAGAGCAACAGCATATTTCTTATAAAAACTTTCATAGTCATGTAAATTATTTACATACTGAAAAATTTTAATCATGCACTTTAATATGTATGTTAAGTGTAAGATGGTGTAATTTTATTAGAAATATCGGAAAGTGACAGATAAACAGTACGAGCAGTAAAAGCGGCTTTCATAAAAAACCATTGCTGAAAAAATCATCATCGTTTCCCATGTGTTCTGATGTCTTTTAAATATATTACGATTTCTTTATTATGCATAAGTTTATACAATATTTTTAAACATTGGAAATAGTCTTAGGTGTACAGAGTGTATAAATCTTTTTACTTATAACATGAGAATGTTTTATTTAAATTTGAAATGAATAATAGTATTAAATTACAAAGAATGGGAAAAAAATAAAAACCCATTTACAAATTTAAGACTAATAAAAAATAACAACAATAAAAGCAATACTAACAAAACAATTACAACATATAATGCTTAAAAACTAAATAATAGTTTGTGTGGGTAAAACCAAATTTGAGTTGAGTGGATTATTAGAAATTTACACATTTTTTTTAAATAATATCAGTTTTGCAAGTCCATTGGTAAAATGAACTTACGTTTCCTCGAGACATATTTGGTTTTATTTACATGTCTTATGATTGGGTTAGTCGGGAAGTTAGTCATTTTAGTGTAATGTTTTTTACTCAAATCTGCGATATTTGCTTTGATCATTATTAACTTAATGTCCTCGTGGACTTCTTTAAGAAATGTGCCAGGTTCAAGATCTAATGTCTTTTAAAGTATAATCATCATCTCTATATAAATAATCTCATGGGTGTTATGCAATATATTTATATGTAATTTTCCTTGCTTTATTGTTTAAAATTTAATCCCACCCAAACTGTGCGTTACAAAGTTGCATATTGACAAGTAGCATTCAAATACACTATTATTTCTATGCCAGATACTTGTTACATGTTAAATTAAACACTTTGTTCTTCATAGGTTGGAAGCCAACTTGCGTATGTTGTTCACACCAGATCTATTTCTGTTGGCATATCCTACTACAGGTGTTATTAGCCTAACCTACATTTACATACGATGCATATAACCCACAAATCATTATAATTTATTACACACCCAAGTATAATTTGACAACCGACGTGTTTTCATTTACACTATCAGCTGATGAACAACAGACGAAAGCGCCGATTATAAATCTTCTAAACACGTTATCTAAGAATAATATACCGCATAATATTATTGTTCCGGAAATTATCGAATTGCTGTGATTTAATTCATTCACAAACATTTAAATCCTCTGCAAATATCAAAGCGATTAGCTTTTGCCACTGAGAGATCAAGAATAATATTAATAAAATCCCCAACAATCGTCTCAATCCAATATTTATTCTGATTTCCTGGAATTGTACGAGCAGAGTCATTTTATTAAATAAACAAACACACTTATGTGGGTTAAAATCACATAGCGGTAATAATATATAGGTACTTTATTTTTCAATTAATATATGCAATACATTTTTAATTGAACTTCAAATATTTTAAAGGCTTTCATGTAATACTAACATGACCACAAAAAATAAAACGGAGCAAATTGTATTTTTCGTATATTTTTTTTTAATAATTTATAGTGATAGTTTGATAATTGCCGTTTATCATTGATAACATACGATGTAAGTATCGTATGGCAATACTGTTTTCTTAATTTTCGTAGTTCATTGGCATGTAATATTTTTTTATTTTTTTTTATAAGATACAGTAATTTGACACATTTTTAATTATTTATTTGTGGTCGTGTTCGCATTACTTGAAAATATATAAAAAAAATAAGTTCAATTAAATTATTATTTTGTTGGTTATAAATGTATACACCTCAATAATAATATCACGTATGCTCTTAATAAATATCAATAATCATTTTCAATATCTGGTGTATTTCATTTTAATTATTATAAAAGCACACGCTGGCACGTACCATGTAAAAAACTGTCTTTATAGTCTGGTGGAAATATTTTTTTCCCTGAAACGAGAACAAACAATACATCATTCTGTGTGTGAAGTCAAAAGTGATTCAAAGCCAATTTTAATCCATTTGCCGTGCACAGGCAACACATTCATAGAGGTGCAGGTTTCGAAGTCATTGTATTTCAGTTTATTTTTTAAAAACAAATATTTGGATTGATTCCAACGTACAAATAGACTGACAAAATTGAATGGAAAGAACTCGTCTAGCCTCGGTCATGAACATTTGCGCATTTATTTGAAGAGCCTTAAAAAGAGAGCATTGCTTTGCTTAGATGCTTTTTATATTCCCCGATCATATGAGACAGCGCAATATTGCACCGAAATGCGATAAACTTCGTCTGAGTATGAAGGAAAATATTAAATATCTTTTATTCATGTAAAATATTAAATATCTTTTATTAATATTTGGCTAGAGTACAAAAAAGGGACTCATTATAATTGTTGAGAATTTCTTAGAATTTCACTCGTAAAATTTTTGTATTCTGTACAAATTCATCATTATTATTATATATGAAAACACGTTTGATTCATTAAAACCGATTCCAAAAAGTTAATTTTCGGATGTCAATTGAAAATGATTCTTTTTTAATCTATAAATAAGGGTTTGCTTCAAAATATAAATATCAAATCGCGTATTCTTAATGCATAATAAAAATATAAGTGTAGTAATAAAAATAAAGAATATTAATTATTTTATCGATGCCCTTAGTATTATTAATATTGTTCTATTTGAATTTTTGTATTTTTATAATAATAAATAAAATCACATTTTTTTTTAAATTTGCATTTCTATGAATATAATAGCTGTTCTATAAAAAGTTAAATATCAGAGAATTAATACAAAGATGAAGCAATATTATTATTAAGCAAATCCATGCAGAGCTCGAATACGTAAAAATACACACCGGCTTGGTCTGCTTATTAATTTTGCATATTTTTTAAATTTAATTATTTACTTCACCCAGAATAATATATTTGCAATTACAGATAATAATACACGCAACACGTTCTTATTTTTTTTAAATATCAGAACAAAATAACTAAGTATACTAGTACTTTATTTAGTAATAGTTAAGATCACCGACAGACAATTAACACGTTGTTGTGTATAAAAAACCCTTCCAAAAATAAATGCTCCTCGGAGCGTAAATAAATAAATAAAATTATGATATTAAAACCGAATTGCGAAAAGTGGGCAAATTTCAAAGATAATATGTAATTCGGTATTATTATTATAAAAAAAATATACGAGTATGTATTGCTTTTGATTATGGATTAATTGCTTTTTTTATTTTTTTATTTATTATTATGAGAACACAGTCGTCTGGAATACCAGAGAAACCACATCTCTGATGGAGCTTTCTTTGAGGAGGTTTTTATACACACAACGTGTTAATTGTCTGTCGGTGATCTTAACTATTACTAGTTACACAGATTCACCTCAGCATTTACCTTACAATCCAGGAAAATCAGAGTAAACCTGAATCAAGACGATCGATCGGGATTTTTATTAATATTATTACCGATCTCCCAGTCGTAATAACCGATCAAATCAATTTAAAAAATTCTTGACTTGAGTGGGATTCGAACATGGAAAATCAGAGTAAACCTGAATCAAGACGATCGATCGGGATTTTTATTAATATTATTCCCGATCTCCCAGTCGTAATAACCGATCAAATCAATTTTAAAAATTCGAACCTATGACCACAGTATTAGTAGCCACGCGTCTTATCCCCTGAGCTATTATGCTGCTGCTGGTTATGTGTGGTTTTTATGTGATAATTAAAAAATTTTAATACCGTTGTGCATATTAGGGTTATTGTCTATCGTCACTAGTACATAATACATATATATATATATATATATATATATATATATATATATATATATATATATATATATATATATATATATATATATATATATATAGAGATCACTCTTATCACCATTGATAAGATTCTGATATAAATATATATAATATTTATGCGATATGTTTATCTGTAAGGTGTAGATTGAAATATGTGATAGTTAATTGAATTGGATGAGATAGTAATATAATTTTTGATATTTGTAGAGTGTTTGGGGCCAAGTCGATGTACATTCAACCCGCCTCTTGAGGCAGGTCAGGGCAAGGTCACCCGCCGTACGATGACCACCAGCCTATGTCTACCAAATACTATTATACTCTTTTATACTTTTATATTACCCCTGTTATATGTACAAATATACTGTATGTAAGTGGTAAGCTTTCATTAAATTTGCTTGCACTATTTTTAACTGTGCACGGTCGATACGTGTTCAACTAATCGCTTTGGAAAAGCGCACGCTGGATATAATCAGCACGGTGAAGCTCGTAAATAAAACACCGCTTGAAAAACTTCACACACGCATCACTTTTCACTATAAATATTCAAGTTCAATGAACTTTTTACATTACAATTATCATATTTCACATAAATATATATGTAACCAGTGGGTTTTTATCATATTGTCAAAATCCTCATGTCAAAAAAAATTTACTATAAGGCATTATATTTTTGTTAATATAGCGTTTACTGTTGTTATTATTTACTAATCGTCGTAGTTGTAATTGGTTTTTTATTTTAATTTTTTCAATACAATTATTAAGTAATATTACCTCTTATGCCAAATAAAAATGTTATTAAAACTCTCATATTAGTTAGTTAGTTTTATGTAAAATGATTTCACAACATATTCGAGGAAATTTTAACCTAAAAAAGAGTACCGGAATGATTTTTCTTGATTTCGAAAAGGCATTCGATGTTGTATGGCATGACGGTTTAATACACAAGCTGTTAAAAATTAACACTCCCGTGTATATAGTGCGCGTAATTAAATCATATTTAACTGATCGTAATTTCACAGTTAGTATCAATAATACCCACTCGTCACTTTATCCGATACCTGCTGGCGTTCCGCAAGGCAGCATCCTCGGTCGTTTCTTATTCAATCTATTCATCCATGATATCCCTGTTCCTCCAAATTGTCATTTGGCATTATATGCCGATGACACAGCCTTATACACAACCTCTTATAGACTAGACACAATCCAACGAAGACTCCAAACGTCCCTATCTCCACTGGTCAAGTTTTACTCTAGATGGAAGCTCAAACTTAACGAGAGTAAAACGGAAGCTATCCTTTTTACTAACAAGAAACGAAATCATATTCCTGAACTAACAATTAATAATATATCCATCCCTTGGCAATCTGAAGTTAA
>JAGTTH010002721.1:0-34344 GCA_022606485.1 Agraylea sexmaculata | reverse complement strand
GGAATCAGCGGGCATTGGTGTGACACCAAATATATTATTTAGGTGAGATACGCTAATTGAATCGCGACCCCTATTTTCAGTGGCCCTTCGTTAGAGTAAGACCGTTATAAGATATCGGTATCTATGTTTTTCCAAGTGTAGAAGTACGAGAGCCGCCATACAATGGTCTGCACTTTTGTATGCAGCTATTCGCACTACATTTAAAAACATACAGACACTTTGGGCTAGTTTCTTCAAGGCGTGCTAAATCTCGAGCCCGTGTCACTCAGTAATTTACGCGCAAAATGCGTTTCGCCGATATTGACGTTCTATAGCTAAATCTCGAGCTCGTGCTATATTTCCCCCTCCATTTCAGTTTCGTCACGAACTCGTCGCTTTGGCTGTATGCAAGTTCACCTGAGTACCTGCGATACAGATCTCGGGTATGCTCGTTTATAGCTTTAGCATCGATTCAAGAAATGGAATATTTTTATGTGACACTACATTCGTATAAACTGTTGCCACGTAGCTTACGATTTAACACGCGTTGAAGAAACCTGCCCTTACTTTACTGGGGACGTGGCACATAAGATATGGAAACATGTTGTAGTTTACGCCAAATCTTAGCAAGAGTAACTAGAAAATACATGAAGTTGTTGAAGTTACCATATGTTTTATTGAACCATTATTGCAGGAACTTGGAAACGCGCGCGCCTAACCTTATGCGGTGGTTACACTTGCACTGTACAACCACACAGTATGTGAAGACTCTTATACCCTGGTTATACAGTGTTAGTAACTAACCTGATAGTAGACAACTAGTCTGGAACTAGCCCTGTCTAATCGCGGCTTTAGGTGCAAGTTGGTCAGTCTCCGGCAGGATGGTTACTTCAAAAAAAAATTTTTTACTGATTACTTGACCTCCTCCCTCCTCTCGTCTCAGCCTAACCCCTGTCCTGCAACTGTCAAATGTTCAATACAACATTGTTCATAGAAAATTTCAAGCGAAACAAGTTGAATACTGTCCATTGTCAGATCAACACTGTGTAACCTGTACTTTGTGTTATAGTTGCCCGTCAGAAGACTTGGTATGGGTACAGTAAGAGATTGATTTTGATTTTTTAACAGGATAGTGAATAATCTTCGATACATTGCTATTAAATACATACATTATATAATATGTGTCTTCCAAACTGAAAATTAAAAATAGCTATATCGTTTTCTTTCGTGATGGCGCACGTAAAATTGGGGGAGTAAAATGTGCTTCAAGCCTATTTTATTCTAGTCTACAGGTATGTTTCATTGAGAGCATTTTTATTAAATATTGTAAGTGATTGATCCGGGAATACAATATTAGGTGCGATGAATAGAATCACGCGTCTGGCTGACATTATTAATAGCTTTCCAATAGTGTGGCATTCATGTGGCCGCAGACATTTTGTGCTCACCTTCACATCTATGTACTGTAATAGTATTTTATTAATATATTATTGGTTCGTCACTTGCTGAGGCCACCTTCTCTTTTATCTTGACTTCAAATAATATATATATAAATGAATACAAATACAACTTGTGTCAGGCCAGTGCATAAAAATTATCTTCTTTGATATTGCAATACAAATTATGCTGGCATATTATCAACCAACATCACACATATACAAAGATGTTTGATTCATCTTTTAATATTGAGTGACGATTTCAAAGAATCTACAAGAAAATCAAACGAGTTTCAAGAAGATGGCCTCCAACTGAATAGGTTCATAACAACGTTAAAGTTGACTGGCTTTGAAATATTTTGGTTATATGGTATTTACATTAAATTTTAAAAAATATGCACCTTTCAGGTATTTCGAATGAAAAAGGGATTTCTTCCTCGGATATTTCTGATAAATTTTATCGTTCTTTTGACCCATTTTAATGGCTGTTTGATATAACTTGGCTTAATTTCAGTGATACAGTATCTAATTCTCTTTTCCAAGACAAATATTTTTAAAATAACCATTCGATTCAAATACTATAAATCACAAAATCACAACCCGAGCAGGAAATATATGCTGGATTTGTGCTATTTTTCCACATTAGGTAATTGTGTGGGTTTTGACGTTTCTATTTTTTGACTCAGTTTTTAATATGTTCTCAATTAAAACTACCTGTGCCTAGTAATTATTAAATATGTAAAAAAATAAGCTCAGATTTCTGGTCATATCTCGATTTTGATTAATAACGTTTTTAAATTGTCGTATAAAATTAAATTCTTCTCCGTGAAACAATTTGATGATGACGGGCGTCACACGTCAACGCGATCCAACGTCAACTTATTTATAGAAGTGAGATTACATTGAGTTTATCAAACAAAGGAATATTGCCCCCTCAGCTATAAAAAGCGTTAAGGTTAATTTTAAGTTCACACTTCTCTGACGTGATGTGTCCCAAAATGTATTAAACTTATACAGTCAAAATAACGTCACGTCAGACAAGTGTGAACCCGCGCTGACGTGACGCAGGGTTATCGTAACAATGTGAATCAACTTTATATGTAATTTTTTTTTTAATATCTCAAATCATTATTTCACCTTATTCAGACGTTACTATTTTAATTGCCAATACACATAATTCTACAATAACAAATATGTATTAAAAATTATTGTAGAGTGTAAGAATCATAATACATGGTATATTCTGTAAAGATACTTGTATTCTACATATGAGATGTTTACCTTCTCCTTCTCGATCTCAAATGAGCCACGTCTTATCTCTTTCTGTTCAACTTCTCCTTTATTTTCAAACAAGACCACCTCGGCGGACCTTCTTCACGGGATCTTCTCATATATATAATGGTACTTACATAATATTTAATGTCATATTTGAAGGCTGTTGAAGATATATTTCGATTTAAAAAAAGCTCATAATGATTATTAAAGCCAGGAAGGATATTTAAAATACAAAGGGACAAACATGATAATTAAATCTTACAAACTATAATTTCATTTATTTATTTCCATGTTTCCATGTCAACGCCCAGAAGAGCTTTTTTTTACAGACAAAACAATAGTAATAAAAAAGGTAAACAAAAATGAAATGTACATATATATATATATATAAAAATAAATAATACTATAAAAAAATGTTTGTATAAAATGTATTAATAGAATGTATATAAAAAAAATAAAGTAAGGTGTATGGACACATAATTTCAATAAATTTCAAGATATTGTTCCCAGACAAATATCGAGATATTTTATAGATTTTTTTTAAGAATATTACAAGAATCAAGAAGTTGTTTTGATAACAATTTTATAGAGCATATTTACGCAGAGGTAAACTTACACACCGCTGACGGTTGTGATTGGTAATAGTGTAACATGATATCATATAATAGTGGGATCAATCATGTCCATTGATAAACAATCTATCCTATTTAATATTTTAAATAAAATCCTTAAAACCATAACAGATACCTACTTAATTAAAATAAAAATATAAAATAAAATTTATCGCCTAATATAATATTTGCCGTTTTTATTTACTCTAATATATGGGGCGAAAATAGACGAATGTATTTTTAGTTAATTTTATTTTTTAGAAATTTACACACATTAAATAATTAATATATTTATTATTTTATATTAAACGTAGAGGTATTAATTAATAATTGATTTTGTATTATTTTTTCCGTTATATATTTTTAGCACAAGACATGATAGAACTAATAAATGTACTGGGATGTCATGATCTTAATTTTAGAATAATTTGGTCGACGCTATTCGTTGATTTGATCAGGAAATATATACGTGTAGGAATCTTGTATCCCGTTATTCAATTCAATATATTTTTTAAATATTATTTGTTTATCAAAATGATGATTGTAGCTAATATGGAAAAACACGTGCATGATTCCACGGTACATATTATTAACGTATGTACGTGATACAGTTAGAACTTGTTTGGGTAGCTTCTTCTCACCTTCCTCCACATTATCATCATCACCACGATCATCATCATCATTACGATCATGGCAATTGATTTCTGTTTATTCATTATCTTGATTTTGTAACACGACCAGCAGATGGGATCCAGAGCGGCTCTTCGAAAGCGCATCTTCAAATACAACAGCCATAATAACTAAATTGATTAAGAAATCTTCACGGTATGAAATAATAAGCGATTATTTTTATAGTAAAATAAGGTTAAAAATGAACCACACATTTTAATTTTATAAATATATATTGGTATTTTCGACTGTAATAAAGCTTGTAAATGAACCTATCACATCTGCTATTGCCATTTCATAATACAGTTTTTATATTAATATTTTATTAAGCTTTGTTGAACACACACAAAAGTTTAAACAGCCTTAATTAAGTTTTAAATTTCATATAGTCAAATAAATTAAATTAAATACTAGTTAATTGAATAGTCAAGTACAAAATTACAATTAATTCCGCAATGAATTATTTCAATATTCTAGAATCCTTAGGGATCTTTAGGGATAGGGAATGAATTGTTTGAGACCTTTTGAGTATTTATTTTCAGTCTCTAAATATGAACCCAATCGAAAGACCTAAAAATATTGTTGTTTTCATATATGTAAGTAGAATATGTTTTTAGAACGAAATTTTACTATTAAAATTTCTTGTTTTTTATTGAAAATTCAAATATATTATTCCAGTTCATATTAACCTCCTAAATAAAACCTATACAAAGACGGGGAAATTTAAAGTAAAACAGTGAAATATTAAATACACAGTTACCAACCTAATGGATTTTAATTCTAAATATTTGTTTCTAAGTTAAAATATTCATATTTCATTAGATAGTGTTGACTTTTGTCAATAAGAATTAGTACAAATGTTTACAATTTATATAACAAACAATGATGCATTTTAGGAACTAAGCTTAAGAATTACTAGGCAGTTTGTTTAGCCAAATATATTATTATTTTATTTCCCATTGTTACAAGTTGTTGGTCATAATGATGATGATGATGATCAGCTCGAGTTTATTGGCACATAGAATAACTGTTAATCAATCCACAGCCGGTCGATCACGACGATTTTTATACTCATCTCTTCTCTTATATATTTTTATTTATATTGTATTTTTTGTTAATGCTTCTTTTACATGTCCTGTTATAACAGACTACTTTTTTGCTTACAACAACAATCAATTTCAACAAAATAATTTATAATATACGTACATACGCTGGTTCAAGATGTCCCGCATCATTCTTTAATTATAAATTCTGAAAATATTTTTAAAATGCTATTTATATACCCACCAGAGTTTGGAATATTTAATTGGATCTGATTTATCACATGGTTTCAATGTCCTCTTCGAAAACTCACATCACCATATTATGTGACCATTGTCCATCATATCACCATAAATTATTTCAATCAATAATATTTATTATTAAATTAAATTTAAATTATTATTTAGTGTACTTCACCTCTCTCGTATTTAGATTTTTTAATATTATTAAAGTAAAGTTCTATGAAATTTACTATCAGTTTTAACTGGCAGAATACTTAATATTACCGATTATAAACAGTTTTTCAAGCAACACTAGTTTAGCTTTAATTTGTCGAAAAGCTCCATTTTAAATACACAAATCTAATTACAACATTTGTACATATTGTGTACTTAACTGGAAACCACCAGGTTCGACTCCCGCACCTGGTATTTGGTGTAATTATGAAATAAATTTTTGCAGGATTATTTCAATTAAATGCACTTTACACCAGTTAACAAATTAAAAAATAATTAATTCAAAATGACGTGGTGAAAAATATTTTTCTCTTAAATATCTATCTTTTGGAAAATCAATAATGGGGTATTTTAAACAATAATGATTAATAAACATGACACCAATACTGTTACTAAGTAATTTCGACTGCTCCGGCGTATAATATCGTAAGTGCAAAATTATCTGTGTGCTCTTTAGTCTTTATGGATCTGAGCCACATATTATATGTATTTTCAATCATTATTTAACCTATTAAGTGGGACTTTATCGTAACAGTAAAAAAGTCCTATTTGACCGGCAACTAATGTAGATCCATCCAACACATTTCATGTCTCTGCCAATAGAAGGTATTCAATCGTAAATTGTTATATTTTATAAATAATAGTTAAACCGAGTGACACGTGATAGACAGTGCTACCAGGTTGAATATCTGGCTCAGTTCCATAAAGACTTAAGAGCACACAGAATTTGTTTTGCACTTACGATATTATACGCTGCAGCAAATTTGTAAATAACAATAAATTACCAGTGTAATGTGCAAAGCAATGATGCATTGCTTAATATATTATGATTTTTGTAATTAATTTAATGGTATATGAGGTAAGGAATAATATTATTAAATTCACCATTTGATCATTCAAATTCAGGTTTATGTTGGTTTGCTGAGTATTTATTGGTTCTACTCAAATAAACTCCCAAAAACCACGCCTTATACCAAAATCTTTTACAAAACCCGGGCTTGTGATTAATAATAATGATGTGATTAATAATAAGATGTGTAAAGCATGGTCACCCTCGGAATGCCATAATATTATATCCCACGCGCAACAATATACTTCCAAACATATCCGGCGTGGTCAGTGTCTTCTTCTCTCCTCATTATCATCGGCTACTCTTCACTCCTACGTAACTAATCCAATAAATACTAAAATAGTCGAGTATTGGACATTGTGGCTCGGTGGTGTACTCTTATGATGCTGAGGTCAAGGTTACAACTATCACGTCTCTAAAGTATCATGGGCACTCGTCTTCACGGGATACGAGTTCCCATACATTCAGCTACTACAACTCTCTTACTACACTAATTAAACCCATCAATTATTACAACTTACAAGCGTGGAGCTTGGGATCAATGTAAGCCTATTGCAATTTTTGCTGAACTCAGATATTTGGCAAAATGTTCTAGTGGGATTGGCTAGTTTTGAAAATTTATTTATTTGGAACGGGCTGATTTTTAAAATTAAAGATAATGGCCGGAATTTGAAATAATAATAATATGTAAAAAAAATAAAAAAACGGAAAAATAAAATGTAGGTATTACTAAAAATACAAATAATATAAAACTAACGATTTCATTGACCGGATTTGGAATAGATTATGTGTGATAATAAAATATTTTGGAATAGGATACTATTGATTTTAATGATTTCACTACTAACTTGAGGAATTATAACAATTTTGATTATCATATTGTATTCCTTGTACCCAGTATTTTAAGTATATATACTTATCTATTTTTTTTAAAGTGACATACTGATCATAAACTCCACAAATAATAGAATGTTTTAATATCGCAATATGCTGTGTTGGCGTAAATTAAATTGAAAATCAATCTGAATAAATGAAACACCTCGTTATAACAACCACCTGATCCAGAACTGGAACCGTAATACACTTTATTATAAATGTTCTAATCAGTTTTGCTAATTTAAAATTAAATATTAAATGTTTATAGAGAAAATCAAGGAGACTCTTTATTAGTAAAAATTAATATAAATAAATAACTGATATATTATTTTTTCATTACAGCGCACCTCATGGTAACCTTATAAAAAATCCAATTCGTTACGATGCGATGGTTAAAATTATTTTAATTCATAAATTAATGTATGTGTTATTTTATTTAAATAAAGAGTTAGGTAGTGATTTCCTTCTAAAAATACAGAAATTTGAATATATACCGAATTTCAAATCATATTTAAAGTTACATAACTTTCAGCTTTGAAGGATGGTATACATTGATAGTTGTAGTTTTAATTTGGTTTTACACTTTGTTTATAATATTTAAATTTACACCTATTTTGATACTCAAGATATTATAATTATCATATGTGGGAAAAGATAATAAAACCCACTTTTAATATACTTTGGTTAACCTTTGCCTTATTTTAAAAATCACAAAATTATTACAAAAACATTAAATCTTAATTTTGAAAAAATACTTCCCACGTATATTATTGTTAAATAATAATTTAATGTTAAAAAACATGAATATGATTTGTATACAAAAAAATGAACCATAATTAACAAATATATAAAAATTATTACATTAATAAATATGTCAGCACTATGATCATCGTAATTTACATACAAAGCATAGCTATAAAATATTATTATTTATAATAAAATAAAAGAATAACTTTATTATACATTGAAATTTTACATTAATTTACCTATGACGATTTCAATTATTTTAAGAGTGTTTTTTTGTGAATTCATAATAGAATGTACGGTGTATTGGAATGGCCCATGGTACTTTACTGTACCATTGGTCACGATCTTTGTCAGATCTGTTCAATCCAATATAATTAAAAATAGCTTTATAATTAAATATAAATTAAGAGATTAATAGTAAAAAATTCAATATAAAATATTATTTAATAAACGGGTTTTTTGACATACAACGACATTCAATGAAAATTTAAGTTTTCTTTAAGAGCTGTTTATCACTTTTATTGTATAATTTATGAAAAGTTTTGTTGTGCATTAAAAAGGGCTTTTTACTTTATATTAAATTGTCCAATAAAAATAATATAAAATCGCCATTTTAAAATTATTTAATAACATATAATTAATCTAACTAATCTTTGAACGTTTGGTATTTAACAAAATAAACTAAATTGTAATAAAATAGAATTTTGGAAAATAGTTTAAACGTAATATAGTTATGATTTTAAAGCTACTACGGTAAAAAATATTCAACTGTTTGTATGAAAATTTTATTAAATAAATTGAAATATTTTGAATTTGTCATGTATTGATGATAACAATAAATAAAACAGGGGAAGTGACAAGTCCTCCCTAACCATATAATATTTTCTTATTGTGGACATCATCCCCTTTATATGGTGGAGAGCACAATTGGTCATTTATTATTACTGAAAATAATGCAATTTTCTAATTATTTATTAAAAAAATCATACCTGAGTCAAATAAATAAATACCTTTTATTGAAATGAATATATTTTTGTGAAATAATCATGACATGTGATGTATCGCCTTTGGGGTTTAGTGGGGTCATTTTTCCTCATCGCCAACCCCAAAATGTTCTCAGATGGAACCATAATTGAATTGCATTGGGTATGAATCAAAAATTATACAGAGATATTTTGGGGTGACTTTTGATAGATTGTATCAATATATTATGGTATTATTTATAAGTAAATAAGTCATTCAGAAATGTACTCGATTAAAGTGTTTTAAAATAAAAAAATCCCGAAAAAAATATTTACCTTGTTGGTGTAACAATTTAGTGCAGGACTAGAATCTTCTGGTTTACGCCAAGATTAAGAGAATTAGACTAACCTTAGGAAAAGTTAATAATTGATGAATATTTTAATCTTCTCATTCGGTCAATTAGTATGTAAACCAAGAGTAATATTTTTATTCAGTATATTATTATTTATTAAATACGTGAGGAGCTAAGAATCAAAAGACTCCAAATCCAGTTAACCAGAAAAACTTAGGTACATACATCTCCTTTGCAAATAGAGGAAAGTTAAATAAATTTATGAGATTTTTATAATCAAATTTTCCAACTTAGGTTTAAGAGTATCCATTATCTTGATACTCTATATATACTGATAAAAAAATATAATAAAAGTTAAATGTATATTATTATTACATAATATATTCCATTTTCATTTTTTACAATATGTTATTATTAATTTAAGTGTTATAATAAATAATTTAAAACCTTAGTATTTGGGTATAGTAGGAGAGATTTGCAGACATATCGTCAGGGTTTTGAAATAGATAAAGGTCGGTAAAGAATATGGCGTGGCGTATGGAAGGGGAGGTCACCCCCATAGCAATTTTCCCTTTCAAATCTCGCGACACCTCTCCCAAAGCTTCCTTCCTTCCCCGTTTCACTATTTAAGGGTTCTTGATGGATTGTATTGGAAGAGAAATATCTCTCTCCTTCTTGCTGACCCCGACATCAATCGACCCTTTTTCCACAGCTCGCCCATATATTTTATAAGGGGGACACCTTCTTTTTGCGGCCATGCTGAATTCACCAATGCGACATATTTTATTAAACATAATATAAATCAGATCAATTTTATTGGTAAAATTCTATTGTATTTACTATGTTATAATAAAAATATTATATCAAAAAATATATATATATATATATATATATATATATATATATATATATATATATATATATATATATATATATATATATATATATATATATATATTTAACATAATGTTTAATGGATACATAATTTCAAATCATATAATACGAGTATCTAATCACAACAATAGATATCTTGTAAATCATTTTTAAATATTTGTTTCATAAATTATAGAACTTGAAGAAAAAAAGTGACCTCCCTTTAATTTTTTTTATATATCTCTATTTAA
The DNA here is from genome assembly GCA_022606485.1 of Agraylea sexmaculata. NCBI lineage: Eukaryota > Metazoa > Arthropoda > Insecta > Trichoptera > Hydroptilidae > Agraylea > Agraylea sexmaculata. The sequence continues at coordinate 23,966 of JAGTTH010002721.1, read as the reverse complement.
ATTCTATTAATACTTAGAGTTAATCTGATTGATATAATTCTATATTTATTTTTTTAAAATGTGAACAATTCTTCTTCTACGATGATGAATACTTTAGTTTGTTATTTACTGGTAGATTAAAGAAACATTCAAGTATAGATAAAAATAAATCAATACAGAGATTGTGTTTCTGTGTATTTTTAATTATAATTCTTTTATTAATTAATAATAAGGTCATTTGTTGGTTTCCCAAAGTTTTTGGTTTACAATTAATTTATATTTGATGTACCGAATAATTAATATAATAAAAAAAATAACTAACAATAAATGGATAATTCAATATAAAACAATCTTCTGAAGCTACTGAAAATCTTCTGAGTGATAAATATTTTGTTTGATTGGTGTAACTAAAAAAAAAACATTGTAAAAATTGAATAAGTACATAAATACAGGTTACACGATATGTATATTATTAGATATAAAGGGAAAATGACAATAGTATGACACGTGCTTCTTCATAGTGACGTTTGACATTTGTTATTTTATTGTTTGAATCTCATCTATAACACACGCAGATGTTGTGTATGAATCAAAATATTTTATGTACAAACAGGACTTACCTATGTTTAAACTTTACAATATTGCTTCAACATCAATACTGCCAGCATCAGATATTTTGTAGAATTAGTTTCATTCGGTTTATTCAAGATATTAACAGTGATGTCGGTAGTTTTTCAATGACATGCCACTGCATGTTTGTCCCGATATAATATTGTGCAAAGCCTGCAAGTTGAAGGCTTGTCTCAGATTTATGTGGTCCTGTATAAAGGACATAACTGTGAGAGGCGGTCCCTTGTTAATTAAAGAGTTTTGCTGGTAGTTACAGTGTCTCCAGATCTGAACAGCACAGCTTGCACTTTACCTGTCTGTTACCTGGTCAACGCACTTACACATACTAATATACTATCATATTATACTTTAACATAATCCAAGAACATATATGTATAATGATATATATATATATATATATATATATATATATATATATATATATATTCCTTAATAAATATCTTCACTACAAGTAGAACCGACGCTAGTTCGCAATAATTATTTGATACACAATTTTATATAGTAGTACATATTGATAGAAAACAGTTATACAGTCACAAGAAGAGCCTCTCTTTCACTTACTACAACTAGAGACTTACGTAACTACTATTGCATTTGCATACAGTATCAACCAAAACTCAAACATATAATAAATTAATTTATTCTAAATTAAAATGGCTTGAGTAAAACCACTCTACACGTTAGTTTTGGTTTTCGTAATATATTAATGTTTTTTATCAGTATATTTTGTATTAGATATATTGGCTTTTATTCGAATAGAAAACTCGCATGGTTTCTAAATATTATAAAAAATAATTACAACCCTTACCCTATACACTAAGAATTATTTTCCTATATTCCATATCAAAATACCATGCACCATTAAAATATAAACCAGTACTCATGCACAAAAAAGATTTCATACATAAAATACCACCAGCTATAAAAAATGGCTCGGGGATAAGAAGCGTGGCTACAAATACTGTGGTCGTGGGTTCAAATCCCACTCAAGTCAAGAATTTTTAAACTGATTTGATCGGTTATTACGACTGGGAGATCGGGAATAATATTAATAAAATCCAGATCGATCGTCTTGATCCATGTTAACTCTGATTTACTGGATTGCAAGGTAAATACTGAGGCGATTATTGAGAAGACCCCTCTCTAAAAAAAGCTCCTCGGGGCGTAAAATAAATAAATAAAAATACTTTTCAGAACGCGATCGATTTTTTTGAAATTTTATTATGTCTTGTGTATATATTTGATGTTAAATAAAACAAAAAACGATCCCATTACATCAATTAGTCCATTTATTATTTAATTATATATAATATAATTGATTTTCACGTAGTACTTTAGCATCGACCGTTTCTTTATTCTGATACGTCACAAGTATGGTAGATGGCCGTCACGACTATACTTCCATCTAGCTGGATATTTATACTATTACTAAACACTATAACGTACTAGAAAGATCCACATATTATTATTAACACAGTATTAAATATATAATACGTTTGGAGAAAGCGAAGGTGTTATGAAACTGTCACTTCTACTATAAAAGAAACACGTGTTGCACACAAACTTTCCTTATTTATAATATGACAATACCTTTATAGAAGACCATTTAATAATATGTGTACCTATCATATTATTATGGACAGTTTATACTAAAAAGAATCTTCTTGATTAACGCACACATGAGCAACCAAATTATATTACATTTTAAATTTTAATATATTATTTATCCTTAGTAAATAAAATCATAAATATATGAAGATGATATATGATTTATCATACACATTAAGTTTTTAATGATTTATCTATATTTGTGTTTTATTAATATGGTATTATGTATTTGTGTATATATATTTCTTAATTTAATTTTATTATTTATTATATACATATATATTTTAGCTGTTCTACAATTGGGTTTACGTATTTTTTCTCATAAATTATGTTATGACCGTATGAAAATAAGAAAAAGAATTAGTCTTTAAACTTAATATTGTAACATCTAATCATAATGTATCAAACCAATGTATGTAAATTATATTTAATAAAGAAATTGTACACTATATTAAATGGATACACTGGATTTAGCAGTAGAATCAGGACACCCGAATAAATTAAATACAAAAGAAAAGACAATTAGTAAATCGATTTTATTTGGTTGCTTTAAAAATTTCTGAACCTTCAATCCAATTTATCCCGCGATTTAGAAGAAACTTTGCCCACACCTGGAATACGTGGAACTGGTCTCATTAATTATTATTTGTTTTTTTTTAAACTATTATATTAAATTGTGTTATACAATGAAATAAAATCTTATGAAGACTTTTGATCAAAATTCAATAATATCCATCTTATAAAATATAAAAGTCTTTAGCAGGTCGAAGGGTACAATTTACAGTTCTCCATTTATAAATATCTCTTTGTATATGACACAGGAAGAAAGTGTGCATTTTTATAGGATGTACGTGATGTTTTGAGCTCATGATACGTATCCACGGTATACACGGTGTATTTTTTCACATATATTCGAATTCCAGGACTCAGGTTTTATAGGAGCGATTGGTAAAAGCGATATAAGCCGAAGAATGGTGGGCAGGAATGCAATTTTGCATTCACTTACACCGTCAGATGCAGTGGCCTGTTGTGGGAAAGGTCCATGACACTTGGCGAACCGATGCGATGATTCCCTCTTTCAATCCATACTCTACTCACCTCCTCTTTACTACTCACATCATCTATGTATTACAATCATTTGGACTTGGATTACCTGGATAAGGCAATCACTACTACAACTTACAACGACGAGCCTGGTAATGTTCGGCATGTGTACCTACCATATATATATATATAGATATAAACATAAGATATCGTATGAGTGGCTAAATGCTTGTTTAGTTCTAGTGGTAAAAAACATGAGTTACCTGGCAAACATTATACTGTAAACATCTCTCTTCATATCTTTAGTTTTATTTCACAGTAAACTTTCAGCGTAATAGCTCAGGGGAAAAGCAGGCGTGGCTACAAATACTGAGGTCACGGGATCAAATCCCGCTCAAGTCAATTTTTTTTAAATTAATTTGATCTGTTATTACGACTGGGAGATCGGGAATAATATTAATAAAATCTCGATCGATCGTCTTGATCCAGGTTTACTCTGATTTTTTTTATTGTAAGGTAAATACTGATTAATAAGTCGGTGACCTGTGTAACTTGTAATAGTTAAGATCATTAATTAACTCGTTGTTGTGTCTAAAAAACCCCCTCAAAAAATAATCCCTCTCTAAAATAAAAGCTGCTCGGAGCGTAAAATAAATAAAAATAAAATGGGTAAATTCATTGTTACTACATGTCATATGGATTCAAACATAGACTCAGATAGATAATAAATAGATGTTTAAAATATTATTTCGTTTTAATCGCCAAAGTATTGTCAAAACCACTCTCAGAGATCACTAGAAATGTGTTCAGTAAGGGAAACACACTTTGCCTTTATCGATTTAGGAGAGAAGAGTGCAACAATACACTGAATAAACAAAATTACACGAATTAATTATATGCAATGCGATATCTAATGTTTATGTCTATGGAAAAAATAGATTAATAATATTAATAGTGCTTTTGGAATCGAGTTTGGGCTACCATATTGGAATCAGCTGTTTCTGAGAAATACTCATAATCATGACTGTTACGTGTTTATTGTAATACGTAATTAATATTATAAAGAATAAAACAATTCTTTTTTTCGCTTACATTTGCGATACCCTACCACCTCTAAAATATTTTCAATTATTTCAAGTTCACCCTGTATACTAATCCTATCAATCTCCTTAAAAAAAACCTATTTTTCATGGTTAGTCACGTGATGGTCCTGAAAAATCAGTTCTAGGACTGTGTTAATGATTTCTCGTACGACAACCGATTATAGAGATTCTAGAAGTTAGATCATTCTTAAGAAAACCAGTGATAAATAATACATATTCTTGGATGGTTAAAGTTTTTTATTTCTTACAAAGAATACTAAAAGTACATTTTCGCTAAGAGAAAGTCTTAATTTTAAATACTAATGTATATACATACATATATAATAATATATATACATATATATAATAATAAACATATATAAATTATATGGTTTAATTGTTCAATAATATTTTTTATTCAATTGAATCATTAGTACTTGTTTTATTTTAAATAAATATATTACATAAGTTAGCAAAACTTTCACGTATGGTACTTATTGGCTGATAGTGGAGTGGATAATTGTCGATGTTCGGTCGGAAAGGAGTTACAGATTAATTTATCATATTATATAAAAATATATGAATATGTTTGGTTATTTAATTTTTTAAATCATTAATAAAAAAATTATATTCCCACTCTATGAAAAAGGAATTTTCTAAAAAAACTATAACATTAACATTATTTATTATACTCTATTGAAATATATACGGATTTTTTTTATCCCTAAATTTTAATAATTAATCCAATTATTTACATTATTTTAATACGCCTTGAGGGGTTTTTTGAGAGGTTTCTTACAAATTTTGTATTTTAAGAACTCATTGTCTGTCGTTGATCTTAACTATTACTAGTTACACAAGTCACCGACTTAATAATCAGTATTTACCTTACAATCTAATAAATCAGAGAAAACCATCGATCATGACGATCCATTATATTCCCGATCTTCCAGGTGTAATAACCAATCAAACCCAATGAAATAACTGAGTGGGATTTGAACCCATGACTATATTGTATAGAGTATAATTATTTTTGCAATACCTCCTCTTAAAACTGTAGCCTGTATACGAATAGTATGCATACTTGTGAACACAAGAGTGAAGCTGGTAGTCAGCTGTCATCCAAGAATAAGCTACTTCTTTATAAATCGATTATCAGACCGATTCTAAATTCATATCAATAAAATTCAAATTGTCCAAAACAAGTGTCTTAAGATGGCCTTAGATCTTGAACCTGGCACATTTCTTAAAGAAGTCCACGAGGACATTAAGTTAAAAATGATCAAAGCAAATATCGCAGATTTGAGTAAAAAACATTACACTAAAATGACTAACTTCCCGACTAACCCAATCATAAGACATGTAAATAAAACCAAATATGCCTCGAGGAAACCTAAGTTCATTATACCAATGAACTTCCAAAACTGATATTATTTTTAAAAATAAAATAAAATTTCTAATAATCCATTTAACTCAAATTTGGTTATTTATTGTTTTGTTAATATTGCATTCATCATTTTCGAGAAAATTTCACTTTAGATATGCGATGCGGATCCGAACTAATATTTTGCATACGGCGGTGATTGGTGTTATCCTAACATTTAAACAGAGTCTGTTTATAGTTTAGATATTTCCTCCACAAGCATAAGTTTTATAATGGATTTCAAAAACTGATTTTATTTTTAAAAATAAAATGTAAATTTCTAATAATCCACTCGACTCAAATTTCGTTTTACCCAAACAAACTGTTATTTACTTTTTAGCATTATATTTTTTAATTGTTTTGTTAATATTAATTATATTGTTGTTATTATTTTTTAATCTTCAAATTTGTAAATGCGTTTTTATTTTTTTCCCATTCTTTCTATAATTAAATACTTTTACTCATGTCAAATTTAAATAAAACATTACCATGTTAGTTATAGGTAAAAAGATTTATAAACTCTGTATACCTAAGTCTATTTCCAAAGATGTATTGTTCTATCAATCTATGTAAAAACTTATGCATAATAAAGAAATTGTAATAATAAGAGTGAAGCTGTGTGTGAATATTTTGCACAGCCCTCGAAGGGAAGTGTTGCGCCCCATAACGCCATATAACCAGGAGTTATCCCTGTGGTGGCCATGAGAAGCTCTGTGGATATTATAATGTTGGACACCCTAGAAGAGTGTGGTACCCATAGATGCTCCTCTGCATAGGCATGTGACCGGGAAGTGTGTGTACTGTTTCAAGTATAAGTACTAGTATCTGTGCTCACCAAGGTCGGTGACTCTGTGTCCAACTATTCCTGGCTGGGTCTCCGCAACTACCTTATGATCCTTTGTGTGAACCACCACATCAACAACTACCACCATTACATTAACAAATATGTGGGGAAACTTATGCCAAATAACCCCACTAAATATCTCGCCATACTAAGGCTAACCCGATACAGCCTACTCGACAAAGATTCATGTGGACGCTACAAATAAATCCACCTCGCTTTCTAAATTAATTATATTACATGAATTCAATCATAGCCACATTCTGGATATCCATATCATATAGTTTTAAAGTGACCAGCCGTCATCTTTTTGAAAGGAAAATTCCTCCCTTTTAAGCACTACCCTCCTAAATGTTCAAAATCAACAAAATATTTCGTTAATGTCTATGAAAATTAATCTCTAAATAAAGTGATATATGTACTAACCAATTCCTTAACTGTCACTTTATCAATTAAATACCAAATAAATATGTATCATTGTTTTAATAAAGTCAACAAATCTTACTTTAAATATAGTTTCATGTATGATCCATATAAATATGCATTTTTCCAAAAAAAAATATAATGTTTTAATTGAATGTATTCCAGTTTTAAAAACAAAAAAATGGTCACTTTTTCCAAAAAAAATTATTTTAATTTCAGGCATAAACCAAAGTAATTTTTATATTTTTCAAAAAATTGTTTAATTGGTAGGATAATCAAATACAAATGCCAAAAACATAAAATTAATACCAACTGCATTAATTTGAAGTAAAATTACATTGGGTATTATTTAATGCTTATGGGTAATTTTTTTCTACATATTTGCAAGATAAATCATTAAAATTTCAGTAGGTCTCTTATAATGACTAGGTAAATCTCCAACATTTAAAATAATTGTGAATGTCACTCGGTTGAATTCGACTACAAAACTGTTAATTCAAAATGGTTTTCGCTTAATATTATTAGAATTTTTATAAAAGGATACATTTTTCAAATAATGCAATTGCTTATAAGAAACTTATTTTCATACGTGATAATACGTCACCGGTCAGTCAGTTAGTCAGTTGTCTAATATTTTTTTTATCAATTTTAAATATATTCGAGAAGCTCGAAAGACCTCCATATTCATATTACTTTGATTAATATTTAATTTAACAAGATCGCTCCCAAAGCTGATAATAATAAGTGTGTAGTAATAGAGTGTCTGGCTAGAGAACTATACCGACTCGTGCATGCTGGAGGCTTTGTTATGGTAATGTGAGGATATGGATCCAGGAGTACTTACTCCATTCCACAGCTGAACTGGTCTTCATCTCACTTCTTCCTACACAGCCTTACTTCAATTACCAAATGATCGTTTCCGCTGCGACATCTTTCTACAATCCAACCCAGATTATATGCTCGACGATGTATTTTTAGGAGGAAGAAAATAACTTAATTTCAATCATCAAGTACGTCGTGGAAGTCCATATTTCAGATTAGAAAAATTGTGGTTTTGCTACGACTAAAATAATATTCCGATGCCATTGTATCATTTCAATAACAAACAGATTAAATATCCATGATACGAGAGAAAAAGAGAGAAATCAATTGGCACAAATCCACTGCTCCAGCGTATAATATCTTAAGTGCAAAAAAAAATTGTGTGTGCTCTTAAGTCTATATGGAACTGTACGTACATATTTTATGTATGAAATGGCAAAAAAAATTTTGATTTTCAATAATTATTTAACCTATTAAGTAGGACTTTTTCTAAATAGTAAAATAGTCCTATTTGACCGGCAACTAATGTAGATTGATTCATTATCTATAACACATTTCATGTCTCTGTCAAAAGAAGGTATTTAATCGTAAATTGTTATGTTTTATAAATAATAATTAAACCGAGTGACACGTGACAGGCAGTGTTACCAGATTGAATATGTAGTTCAGTTGCATAAAGATTTAAGAGCACACAGATTATTGCACTTACGATATCATACGCTGGAGCAGTCGAAATAGTTATTACAGAATCATTCTTAAATACAATTCAGTCGTCTGAATATAATTTACTTATATGCTTTAATTTAAATGAAATTATTGAATAGTTTCGTTATGCATGAGTAAGCTGTGTTTATAAAACATTTAATCTCGAAATATTTAAATCGCATCGCAGCCATTTGGTTGTGCATAAATTTATTTGTCTGGGAGTAGGTTTAATGAGGGTGGCTTCTCAACAAGGGTGGTTATATTTACAGTCCAGACGAGGAGACTTCTCGCCAGATAACCAGCTCACCTGTTATTCATTCACACTGAATATTATCTTCACTCACTATAAACAAAGCCTTTCGTCTGCTGAACTTTGAACGCAGGGATGTTTTTGTTAGTACGAATATTACTGGGGGTTGGGCGCATGTTATTTGTGATATTCGATTAAAATTATTAATGTTAATAAAAACTAATAAATTATTCTTTATACGCATCAAAAGCTAAGCCTCGATCAAGTGATTTGACTTTGTAGAATCTGTCATAGACTGGGGACGCACCAAGGTCGGCGCCCAGACGCCTTTCCTCCCTCATCCAACCTTCTACAACCCACCCCAATCATAACCAATACTTATAAACTAAAATAAGATCTCTTATCACCAGACAGAAATATCTACGTGCACAGTATGATCAATTAACGAATAAATACGATACATATTGAAACATGTGCGTATTTAAGAGTTAATTCAACAAAAACTATTTATAACCCATCATTCAATTTAAGGTGATATTCGAACATTTTCTCAATACACACACACACACACACACACACATATATATATATATATATATATATATATATATATATATATATATATATATATATATATATATAAATTAATTGGAAATTACACAAGAAAATGTAGGTATGTGATACATGACCTAATATTTCAAATATTTATTATCTGCAACCAGCACAACCCCAAGAAAATCTGGGAATAACTTCATTCCATACATTTTTATAACCATAATTAATTTTGTATGGATAGAAGACACCGTCTCATAAAAAAATATACTTTAAATGACTTTAAGTATAGCACCTCCAATTTACACTGCAATTAAAATCAATATAAGAAACTGGATATTTTATTAAGATGCATAATTTTTCATGCAAGCGAACTACCAAATTTTTTGTACTTTCGCTTCATTTTTTAAATTGTTATTTTCTATTAAATAAATATTGAAGCATATTTTTTTATAAATAAATATATTAATTTTTGCACCTAACTCATATTATTTCATAATTCAATTAGGAAGCCCGATTAGAAAATTTAATACACTTATTTGTACCATATGCCTTGTTAGCTTAATGATAAGAGCACTTGGCCGGAATCCGAGAGATTCGGTTTCAATTCCTGCGATTTCGTATAATGAGATAATTTAGTTTTTTAGGATTATTTCAATTTAATACATTCAACTTCAATTGAGTGTAGTAAATCTTACGCTGTAACTAAAATCTAAATAATAGTCATACTTATATAAATATAATAGTAAATGAATAAATGAATATATAGATATAAACATTAGATATCGCATTGCATATAAATAATTCGTGTAATTTCGTGTAAACCCATATTGTTGCAGTGTTCTCTCCTATTCGAGAAAGGCATAAGTGTGTCTCCATCACTCAACACATTTCTAGTGACCCCTGAGAGTGGTTGTGACAATATTTTGGCGATTAAAATATCTTAAAGAAGTATTCAGCGGTAAAAAGTGAGGCTAGATGTATTTGAGTGTATGTTTGAGTCCATATGACATGTAGTAACAATGCATTTACCCATTTTACTGTGAAATATAACTGAAGATATGAAGAGAGATGTTTACAGTATAATGTTTGCCAGTTAACTCATGTTTTAGGCCACATGATCCACTTGAACTAAACACGCATTTAGCCACTCATGCGATATCTTATGTTTATAACTATGACTGCATGCAATATTTTCGTGTCTGTGAAGGCTCGTGTCTGAATAATATGAATGCCCCCTAATTATTTCTGTAAATATGAACGGTTACCCAACAATACCCCCTCAATATTATGAGTCTAATAATATTTTCCGTATTTGTATTAAAATGTTAGTGAAGATAAGAGTAGTATGGTAGTATATGTGTGTGTGGGAAGAAGAAGGCTTCGTAGGAGAGCGTTTAATTGTGAGAAGAACCTCTTGGAGCGACCGCATTTTTGGTTCATCCTCTACAAAAAGAACTCAACGCGGCTTTCACCTTATTTTGTTCACTGCCTGTCGAAACACCAACATCGTATTCAAACAGATATAAAGCCAAACAACCCATATACCAGCTTACATTTATACCAACTATTATAAACACGCGTCTCCTGAACGGACACAACGGTCGTTTGTGTCTCTCAAAAGACAGTAAAATTGAAATAATTAATACATTTATGGGAACGATATTTCAGGTAGGTGCAAACATGGCGGCTCGGCAGGTCTAAAGAGAAGATCCATTCGTGAGAATTTATGTCAACTATGGATGCGTCCATTTACCAATGATAAATCACTACAACAGTTCAATTCACTCAAATATTTTAAATAATAAATAAATAAAATATTTAAAAATAAGACGAACTTAAAATGTGAGATTTAAAATAATATTCTGCGTTAGGAAATCATGGTCATGATTTGAATGACACATTTTTTTAAATTATATAAATACATCATTAATCATACTCTGTTCTAATTAAATCAAACCAAAATAGAAGTTTACATAAGAGTTATAATATTACCAAAGAATTGATCATCTATCAAAAAATATTTATTAAAATACATATTATCTGTATAAAACATCAAATTATTCTCTCAGCCTTGTTAAATTAAGGGTTAATCCAATTTGCCACAATCTTAAGTTTGATATTTTTTGATTGAATTATTATCGACAGAAATACTTTTATTGTAAATACAGTGAAATTGTGTTTAATATTATCACTATTTCTGTTCATTCTTGTTGCGTTATATTTATCTATTATAAAATTGGGGCGTCTACACAACACAATTCTTAAATTGAAACTGATCTAAACGTCACATAACCAAGATAGCGTTCAATCAAAATAGTAGCGGGACTTGTTAATAGTAAACATATATTAATGGTTATTAATACCACATTGTATTATTGCGACTGATCGATTTGAAATATAATCCCGATCAATCTTCTCAATAACGGTTTATTCTGATTTACTACACTGTTAAATGAATTATAAGTTGGCCGAATTTTGAAGGCTTTGTGTATCTACATATAGTTGTTTTTGCAGAGGCTCAGTATCAAAATGCAACCCTATAGTAATAGCGTATTTATAGGAGTATTAAGTTTAGTTTTTATGAAGTAAAATGTGTTATGGTGTTTAGCTCATGGTGTGATGACGGGCGCGGGTGTGAGCAGGCTTTGTTAGTCATGGTAAGGCTTTCACGGTGTATATACCAGTACATAACATAATAAGATACACATATAAAGGTAAATATAAATATGTGTAGTGGTTGTGTTGTTGTAGTGAAGCAATGAGTCTGGCCACTCTCATATCTTTATGGGTTTATTTACATCCAACACTATGCAACTCAGCTATACTAATAATACCAGATCTGCCCTCAACACTGTCCAACACATATTTTATATAAAATAGTTGATAGTGACAATTACCCTGCATCCAGCGGCCATTATTTTGCCATATAAAAATAATTTTGTTTCATTTCGAAAGACCCCTGGAATTAAATTAGATCGACACATAGATTTAATAAAAACTGCTCATCAATAAATTGAAATAGAATTGTAAGACATTAAAATGAAAAAATCACAGGTAAGATTCCCCTTTAAATATTTAACTGGGTTAATTTATATTGGAATTTTCAAAACATTTTGTATTTTACTGGATTTATGTAAAATAAATATTTTGTTCATTTTTCTACTTCTCTAATATTTTTTACGATCTTATGAAGAACAATTGGTTTTATTTATTTATATTTTACCCTGAAGACCTTTTTGAGAAGGTTTTTACAAATTTTGTTTTTTTAGACTAACTATTACTAGTTACACATAATACTGATAGGGCGGCTCTGCATAGTAATCATCTCAGTATTTACATTAAAATCCAAGAAATCAGAGTAAACCTGGATCAAGACGATCGATCGGGATTTTTATTAATATTATTCCCGATCTACCAGTCGTAATAACCCATCGAATCATTTTTTATTTTGACTTGAGTTGGATTTGAACCCAAAACCACAGTATTTGTCACGCGCCTTATCTTTTGACCTATTAATACTCTTAATTCATATGTAAATATCGAAATCATTAATAAAAATATGTGAAAGAAGCAAACATGTCCGATTAAAATATTACTTTGATATTTACTCCCTCTTATTATACAATTTCTTTATTAAATATAATTTGCATAGAATGTTTTGATACTTTATGATTCGATGTTACAATATTAAGTTTATAGACTTAGTCTTTTACTTATTTTAATACGGAGTACAATCAATTGATATTTAAAATAATAAGTCAATAAGTCATAACATAATTTATGGGAAAAAAATACAAAAACCCACTTGTAGAACTACTAATATAATATATATATATATATATATATATATATATATATATATATATATATATATATATAATACATAATAATAAATAATAATAATAAAATAAACTTTATACTTAATACTATATGAACAAAACAAAAATATGTTAAAACACGAATATAGTAAAATCATTAATGACTGTGGAGACAGACAAAATCAAATGTGTTTACTCCCCCTACTGAAAAAAATATTTTGAATACAATTAAATTTAATTCAAATTTAAAATTAATTGGTGTTAATAATTTTCCTATCTAAGAAAATGTTCAACAACTTATTTTCTTGTAGAGATCTTTTCTAGTTAAAATATTCAAAGCCCCAGTTGTATTCAATTCTGGTTATTGTACTTAAACGAGGACAATTTGTGGAATGCGTCCACAGTTAGTGAGCGAGTCTTGTTGAATAATAGAAAGAATAAGAAGACTATTGTGGTGTGTATGAGACCATTTATACATATTATCACTACTATAATAATATTAATATATCGATAGAAGAATAAGTTAAGTGTGGCTGTGTGTATGATACATATCACTATGTGTATTTGTGCTTGATCTTCACCGAACAATAACTGCATTCTTCGGACTTTGGCAGGGATTATCAACCATATACAATTAATTAATTATACACCAATAGCTTATGTCTTCCATAAATATATATAAAATATCCTAAAAATAAAATTGTATTACCTACACACTGAAGTGCAAGCCTTATATCCGACTAGCACTGGAGCTTGTTTGAAAAAGCATTTTATTTTCATCACACATTTAAAATCAAAATACCTATAAAAATAAAATATCTTTTAAGAATTATATATTTTTGACCAAAAAAAAGAGGATGAAAAAACAGGTTTTTAATTGCTCACAATTTTGGAGCACTGCAAGGCTAAAATTTATATTATATAGTAACAGAAAATCTTAAAATGTAGGATTATCTATCAAATGTATTTACGATTTTTTTAAATTTGCATTGAATTTTATAGTTTGTCACATGAATATAATTAATTATTGACAATATTTGATAAATGATAAGTGTTGATGTATATCATATAATTTTTTATGTATTATATATATATATATATATATATCAGAGTTGAAATAAAATAATACAAAATTAAAATAATAAAGCAATTATTCTTAAAAAGAAATCATCACACCCACTTGCACTAGGTCTAGTTATGACTATATGGTAAGAAAAAAATCAATTTCTTAGTTTTCCTCGAAGACTAGTTAAATATCACTGAAATGTCCATAATATTACAATTATTCAATCACAATCAATTTCTAATTCATCTATCAGGAAGGTTTACACTTATTTTATGTCGTTGATCCTATATAACTGTAATTGTTAAATATTAAGATAACAATAATGTAACTTGGATAATATTGAATCAAAAATCCCATATGAATATGAGGTTGAAGTATAAAAAATGAAATCTAAGAAATAAAAACTTTTATATTAAATTATGGTCTTGTATTGGATACTCAAAATGTTAAAAAATAATATATATATATATATATATATAAATACATATATATAATGAAATAAATCAATATTGAAAATAGTAGTGTTGAACTCTCATGGATGATCTCGTCGAGTTAAGATCAGTCAGCGGCTGACAAAACAGGTTTAAGTTCATTCACAGGTTCAAATACTTGGTGTTGGTATCGACGCCGATACATCCATAAGGTAGTTTCTCCATATCAGTATATATGTGTATATACATATATATATATAAAGCCCAATAAGCCTTCTCATCATCCTACAACTACAATAAAACCATACTTAATTATCACAATAACCACCGTGGCTGCCTCTCATAATAAACTCATTATCGCCTTGATTCGGATCGACAATCGTTTTATTGCAAAGTGACGTTTCAACAATCTTATTAGCACAACTATTAGATCGCTTCAATTAAATTAAATTCATACTAAACTATTGAGCCTTCAAATGGTTTTAGTTCTTAAATCAAATATAGTTAATATTTTTAATAAGAGTGTATTATAATAACTATTATATTATAGCAGATCTTATTTTACAATGAAACTAATGGAATAAACATATTATTACTTAATTTAAAAAAAATATATGTGTTATGCCTATTCCTTTGAAGATGGGTTTTTTTGCATCTTTTTCATATATTTTTAATTCAATATTGAATTGATTCTCATTATAAACAAATATACAAATAGTAAGAAAATTGGTTATTGATTTTTATTATAAAGGCATACACTGTGCTATAAAATTATTAGACAAAAATGGTGTATTTTAATATATTTTCTATATTTATTTAATATATATATTGCCATTACAGGAAAAACCAAATGTGGTTCGGCAATGATGGACATTTGTCAATATTAAAAAAAGTTATAAACGTGTATGAAAAAACAAAAATATAAAAGAAATGTTATATAAAAGTATTAATCTATATAAAAAAGTATATATATTTTAGGACAGTTTGAGGAGTAAAATTAAAATCATTTAAATTATAGTGATGGTAAAAAAATATTTATCTCGGTCTTTTTAAGGTCCTATTAAGGACTAGTGCTTTATTTACTGTGTATACGTCAGTATGCAAATTTGTAAATGGGTTTTTTATTTTTTTCCCATTCTTTCAATAATTTAATACTATTATTCATGTCAAATTTAAATAAAATATTCTCATGTAAGTTATAGGTAAAAAGATGTAAACACTCTGTACACCTAAGTCTATTTCCAAAGATGTATTGTTCTATCAATCAATGCAAAAACTTATACATAATAAAGAGATTGTAATAATAATAAAATACGTAAGTCTAACTCTGAGGATGCACAGTTTTAAAAATAGTTGTATAATTCTTATAATAAATAGATTGTAATAGTAGTGCTTTATTTTTGTAAATACTTTTTTTATGTTTGTGATAGTCTTTGTGGCGACTGAGTTTATTGGAGTATATTAAAATAAACCGTGGTAATTGAGTATCAAATTCAGGTTTTTATTTTTTAATATAGTGTACAGTTTGAGGAGCATTGGTCAAACAACAATGCAGAGTGGTTGTGGTGGCGGTGAGATGTTACTGAAGCTTCCATTTACTTACCTTTACTCCATCGACACAGCCTTATTTTCCTCTTTCGATTTGCGTCTTCTTCCTCGTCGCCAAGGATCTCATGTCCAACTCGACTCTTTATTGGACTCCATCTCCAAGGCTTATTTATAAAACAATAATATTACTATACATTGGAAACTAGGCACGTGCTATCATCACATATTTGTGGTTAGGCATTCTTTACAATTACTGTATTGAATTACCTACAAACAGCTCAAATGTGACACTTAACTAATATCAAATCGACAACTTCTGTTTAGTGGATCACATTTCAAAAATTAAATTCCACAGCCAACGAGACCTTCAGATTTATAATAATGAAATATATATTATTTCATGCATACGGATGTTTGTTTAGCAAATTTCAAGCTTTAGATATATGCAATATCATCTATGTCATGATGAAGTTCTCTGAGCATGTCTAAAGATTGAAATTTGCAGTCATGGTTTCAAATTATTTAATCGGTTATTTATTACAATTAGGAGATCAGGAATAATTTCAATAAAATCTCGATCGATCATTTTGATCCAAATTTAGTCTGATATTGTGGATTGTAAGGTAAATAATGATTATTAGTCGGGCAGAGCTACTCTATCGGGGATTTGTGTAACTAATTATAGATAAAATTACCGACTGAGAATGAATTAAACACGTTGTATTGTCTAAAAACTAAAATTTATTAAAAAAAAGCCCTTCGGGGCATATATATTAATATAAATAAATAAACAATAAATAAAAGTGGGACGCTTTCACAGCATTACAATCAACAAATATACATATTTTTATTACATTTAAATATACAATGATTGATTTTAGTATCTAAGCTTAAAAGACAATATATGTATATATATATATATATATATATATATATATATATATATATATATATATATATATATATAACTGTATAAGTAATATTCGAATTGTTCTCTGGATTATTTTAAATCATATTCCTAATTAAAATATTAAATAATTTATATAGTTATATTATACGACTGTAATGATGACGATTAAAATATATAGCTACGTAAGTTCTCTTGCATACTGTGATAATATGAGTAAAATAAAATAAAGGTTCAGTTACCTGGTGTCGTCGACTACCTGCGAATACCTCCGATACAAATCATCATATCCTTGTATCCTGCAACCTTTGTTAAACATTCGTAAGCTACCGTCTACAGATCCTTGTCGGAACTGGATCTGCTTGTTAAATCGATATAACGATCATCAATTTCAATATTTGTTATTATACTGATCATTGATAGTACTAATGAAATATTTATATGAGACTGAATAACCATTCAAATAAATAAACGCCGCTGGTACCCTAAATAATAATGTGTTTGGAAAGCGCCGATGAAGCAACATAGTACTTTTGTAAGTACTCAAATTCCCCAAAAACAAATCATAAGTGCCCACGCTACAAACAGGTCGTATACTACTAAAATACTATACACTATAGTATGAATGGAGGCTGCTTGATTCACAAAAAGAGCCGAAAAGAGCTGCTTTGTGGGCGGAGAGGCTACGAGGCGCCCACCTTAAGCCGCAGGTGCCTTCATTGCTTCCTAAACGAGTCAATTGCACGATCAATACAACAATACAATAACAACCTAATTATCAATTTTATTTATGTCATTATCATAAACAAAAGAATATGCCTCCATTGTTAATCTTAATTTATCTCTCTCATAGTAAAAATTACTACCAGTAGACTTAAAATTAATTGGCTACGAAACTGCTCCATACATTCATCACCACAGGTGCACGCGCTTTTTTTAACATTCACACCAATATTTAACTTCTAATGGCTTATTTGATTTTTAATATAATATTAAGATATTGTAGCCAGATTGAAGCTTATTAAATTTTGTTTGGTGCTTATTGATTAAAAATATATTTTTAACAATCTTTTCGGTATCCACGGTATATGCATTTCGATTATTTTATATATATAATAAAATATTTATGTTGCAAATTAAGTATCTACGTATACTACCTTTTTTATTTTCCTTCATATTTGCGCACCTGGGTGAACTCTTTTCTACCAATTCTGCCACCTACAGGGCTTGTTTAGGGGCGACCTTAAATAGTAACATATAAATTATTGCTTCCTACACCTAACTATATTTTATATACATATATATTTATTCATACATTTTTATATAATACTATAATGTATTTTTATATAATTTTCATTTTTCAAGCTCCTATGAGCGTTTATATGCAAATAGCTTAGTATATATATTTTTTTTATTATTTTGGCACGTTATAACAATGTACTAAATGCATATAGCATATATTAATAATCATATTAATCGGAAATACAATATTTTAAAATGACAATCAATTTTTTCGCCTTTCTATAAATAAATTTCACAACACTATATAATTGGTGGTAAATCATCAATTATAGATCTGACTTTTCATTCGTTATCGTTTTTAGAAATCATCATATCTATATTTGTACGTTTGAAAAAAAACATATGATTATTGAAGCATAAATCGTATAAATTCATGTTTGTTTAGATATCGCTTTTTGACCGGTATTAATTGCTAACTATCGCCGACTACACCCACTCAACATTTCGATTGTATTTTTGTATTAATAGTTTTACAAGCCCAATTATTTTACAAATAAATAAAGCGGTTAACCTAATAACCAATTAAAAACCTAAAATTGCTTGTTTGATTAGGTGAATGAATGAATTACTAAAATAATGGAAAGAAATTAAACTTAAATTAAACTTTTTTTGCAGTACAATTGTTTTTTTTTTGCCTTCAGCAGATTAAAATTGTACGAAATAAGTGTCTTTATAACAATTTGAGTCCCAAATTAGTCTTATGTTCCAAAAGGAAAAGAATGTTTTTCTTGGAAGAGACGTTTATTGAGGTTGTTGAAGACTAATGATTTATCACTGCATAACTGCAGCCCAGAAGTAACTCGAAGTATCAGTAGACTCTCCAGAAGTAACTGGAAGTAACTGATCATTGATACTAGCAGCCCTTTCAATTTATACTGCTAGTAGTCAAATATTGTAAAAGAAACACAAACAGCTATTGGTAGATATTGCATGGAAAGTTACTATATAAACAATACAATATTCCATATCTAGAATAGGATGGGTTGGTAACAAGCAATCTATACTAAACAAATAATAATGCAATATGTATTGCAAGCAGAGACATGTTCTATCCTGAATGGACTCTTGGTCCCAAAGTCCATAACACCTCCACCCCTGGATGAGATATCCCATATCTCACTGTATGGTGTTCGCTAATCTTTGGCTTCGTCTCAATGATCTTCCAGGTTGTATTTTAATTTCAGATTCCAGTTCCTCCAATTCGCATTCCATATTGTTTACAGTTGTAGTTCTTTTACTAGTGTTTTTACAAATATTAAATGTTATACAATTACTTATCATATTATCGTCTCTTTTTCCGTCTCTGGTATATTTTCTATATAATTTTTTAAATATTTTATACAAGATTACAATTACAATTATTTTGACAAAGTCTAACATTACAATCATCTGATAGTTGTCGATTATTAACTAAGATTTCTGTTTCACATATTTTTCTAGCATAGGTAGAGTACAGAGGTTGGTCGAGGTTACATACATAAAATTTCTTATAAACTATTTTACAATTTTCTAAGTTTGTCATAATAACATATTGACTTTTACTATCTGAGATGGCTAAGTAATTTACAGAAGGTGCTATAAACATATAAAGGTTATCGTGTCTTTTTATTGGTACAGGAATTAAATTGTAAATGTTAAAGTGGTTGAAGTTACACAATGGATTGGAAATTTTGAAGATGATTCTGTCGTCAATGGGGTAGACTTTGATATCAACTAGGGATAATAGTATTTCTAGATGTTTATTGTCAACAGGAACGGGGTATGAGATCGAACTCGGTAAATAGGGAATGGACTTTAATAATTCGTTTAAATAATTACGGGTTGTTATAATAAAGGGATGCAATATTTTGTTTTTCGTAAATAAGATGGCGCTGGCGAGTTCGTTAATTTCAGTTAATAATTCATTGCTTATTACATTTAATAAGGTGAAATGTTCCTGTAACCCTTCTTTCGTTTCCAAAGAAAAGAGGTGTTTGCTTATTTCTTCTGCAAAAGATTCTAATTTAAGGAAGTTACTTTCAAAGATTTGTTCATTACGATCTAAATTATTTATAGTATTGTTAAAGTTTGTAATAGCAGTTTTGACAATTTGCGTTTGAGATTTTAATAGTTCTAGTGTATTTTTTTCATCGTCTTTGACACAATTAATAGCATTATTATAGTACTCAGCATCGTTCTCGTCTAGTGTTCCAAATACCGTTTTATTAATCTATTTTATTCTGATACGAGCTAATTTTAACCTATTCATGTGTACCTTTACTTTTTTATTTTTTATCAGTATGGTACAATTTACTGTAGAATCTATACTAATTATCTTGTACGGTCCTGAATAATTGTTACTTAATTTTTTACAATTTCTGGGTTTCAAATTTTCATTTTTAAGGTATACTAAATCTCCTACATTAAAACTTATCTTAGAGCTAATTTTCCTATCAAATATTTCTTTCGATTTAATTTTGTTTTCAATTAGGTTATTTTGAGCGATTTCATGTGATTTGTTTAACTTAAATTTCAAATTATCAATATAGTTTTCATATGTATATCTAAATTCTGGATTTTGTGTTAATGCTGAGGGTAATTCGGGCTTAACTCCGAACACTAATTCGTACGGAGTATATTTGGTTGACGTATGCGGGGTCGTATTGTAAGAAAACATAGCGAAGTCTATCCAATCGTCCCAGTCGCACTGGCTATCGTTTATGTAATGTTTAAGATAATCAGCTAAAGTTGCATGTGATCTCTCGAGAGCACCGTTTGATTGCGGTCTATACGCGGTGGTTTGTATCTTTTTTATTTTAAACAGTTTTGCTATGTCTTTTATCAAATTAGAGGTAAAATCGGAACCTTGATCTGATAGTATTGAAATAGGGATACCAAATTTACATACGAATTGTGATACTAAAACTTTCGCGATCGTTATCGCTTCGTGGTTGGGTATTGCGTATGCTTGAGAATATTTTGTTAGATCATCTTGCAAGGTTAATATAAATCTATTTCCGCTTTCGGTTTGTGGTAACGGTCCAACTATGTCGATTGCAACTCTCTCAAAGGGCTTCCTAGAAGTTGTAGTAATCTCCATAGGTTTGGTAAAATTCTGACGAGATATTTTTCTTTTTTGGCAGGATTCGCAAGTTCTAATATAATCTTGAATATCCTCTTTCATCTTATTCCATTTATATTTTAATCGGATTCTATTATATGTTCTATGAAATCCTTGATGCCCTGATAAAGGACTGTCATGATATTCTTTTAGTATATCGGGTACTGTTTGAGGTTCAGGAGTGATAATTTTATTTTTACAAATAGTGAAAACGACATCAGTGTTCCTAAATACAAATGTTATTATATTTAGAATATTCTTCCATTTAACGTTATCCTCTATTTTGGAAAGTGAAAATGTTTTAATATTCTTTGTTTGGCAAAGGGTTTTAAAATTATTAAAAGTTTGAAATATTTCTGGATGAGATATGTTATCCCAAAAGTTTTGTTTTACAATCAAATGGTAAATTTCAAAATCATTGTAATTGCTAATTAAAATATCTCCTATTCTATGGGTTTTACCTTTTAATTCTTCAAGGTTATCAATAATATTTCTGATTTCTGAAGAAGTGTCTTCACTAAAGTCAATGTCGGCTGATGTCAAATGTACTAGATTGTCCTTACGAGATAGAAGATTTTCATCGGTTTCTACATAATTAGTATTGGTTTGTAAATTTGATTTGTAAAACTCTATGCAATCCTTATACGTATCTTTATTGCTGTTTATATGTAATATGTTGTGAGAGTCGTCGGGCAATGTTATTCTAGAAAGTCCGTCTGCGTTACTATTTAGCTTTCCAGGTTTGTATATGATTTCGTAATCATATTCTAATAATTTTAATTTCCAACGGACTAACTTGCTTCCTGGGTCTTTTACATTAAATAACCAAGTTAAACTTTTATGATCAGTGACAATCTGTACTTTATTTCCGAAAATATAAGATCTAAAGTGCTGGACCCCAAAGATGATAGCTAACAATTCACGTTCGGTTGTTGAGTAATTAGTTTCTGCTTTATTTAGAGTTCGCGACGCGTAAGCTATAGGCAAATCGTTTCCTATTGAACCCTGACTTAGAATGGCTCCTATTGCAAAATTACTGCTATCGGTGGTTAAGATAAAAGGTTTCGTGAAGTCTGGATATTGCAATATAGGATCTGTCATTAAGGCGTTTCTTAAAGTATCGAACGCTTCTACTTGAGGTGAGTCCCATTTAAATTGAATTCCCTTTTTTAATAAAGAAGTTAGAGGTTTAGTTATTTTGCTGAAATTATTGATAAACTTTCGATAGTATCCGACTAATCCTAAGAAAGATTGAATATCTTTAATATTTTTCGGTGTTGGGTATTTTTCAATTACAGAGATTTTAGCTGGGTCGGGTTTAACTCCCTTTTCTGATATTATGTGTCCTAGATAAGCTACTTCATGTCTTAAAAATTCGCATTTGTCCGGTTGTAGTTTTAAATTATGCAATCGTAATACGTTAAAAATTTCTCTTAGTCTATGTGTGTGTGTTTCAAGCGTGTCCGCGAATATTACTATGTCGTCAAGGTAAACAAAACATTTGATTCCCTGAATGCCCGCAAGAACATTGTTCATTAATCTTTGGAAAGTAGCAGGCGAATTCTTTAATCCAAAGGGCATTTTATTATAGTGGTATAGGCCTAGAGGAGTTGAGAATGCAGTCTTCGGTCTATCTTCCGGTTTAACAGGTATTTGATGGAAGCCGGAAGCCAAATCTAAAGTCGTAAAGTATTTAGAATGCCCTAATGAGTCTAAAATATCTGTGATATTGGGAAGGGGGTAAGCATCCCCAACCGTGATATCATTAAGCTTCCTATAATCGATTACTATTCTCCATTTCTTTTCACCTGAAGCGTCTTGTTTTTTAGGGACAACCCATAGTGGACTAGACCATGGAGAGGTCGATGGTTCGATAATATTTTGTTCAAGCATTCTCTTTATTTGTTTATTTACTTCATGTTTGTGTACTTCTGGATATCGATACGATTTCGTAAATATTGGTTTGTTATCTCCTGTGTTTATTTCGTGATACATTGTGTCTGTGTGACTTAGATTGTCGCCATCCAAATGAAATATATCATTATACTCCGCGCAAATTTCTAATAAAGATTCCTTCTCTTCATTGTTAAGATGACCTGTTCTTAGATTTTCTTTTACTTTATCTATTCTATATTTCGTGTTAGAACTATTAATTTTAAATATCTTTGCAATTTTCTTCGTTTTTACTTTAATGTTAGTATTTTTTAGTAATTCTGATTTACTTTCATCGAACTTTTCTAATATCAGTTCACATTGTTGAATATTTACAGGCTTTTCATTAGTATTAAGTATTGATACTAACGCTTTTCCATTTTCATCTACTCTAGATATACAACTACTTAAATAAACACCTTCTGATATAATCATATCTGGTGTAAGTCCTACTTTAATCTCGGGATTCAGAATTGAAGCTTCTATCATCGTTATTGCTC